>CM065395.1:27420000-27445000 GCA_033060915.1 Euryodendron excelsum
TTCCCAAGCACCTGATGGGTAACACGGCATACCACCTCATCCCACCCTTATACGCCGATCCACCTCTTCGATACCTTATTTCGTTCAGGGTGGATATAGTGCATGGTAGGTCACACCTACACCATATAGCTATGCCATTCAGAGTTCCGGGGCGTCATCATATAGGCCATCATTTCCCACCGAGGAATACTTTGGCACACATGATACTTCCAGGACATCACATCATCGCCTGGCCCGCCATATCTCTCCAGTTATGTTTCAGACTGGCCCGAGCTATAGTTACGATCCATTCATAGGTGGCAGTTCTGGACAGGTGAGTCATGATTTTCACAGTGGCTACCCTTCATCGACTTATGGGGTAGGGTCGTCATAGGTGAGTCATGATTTTCACAGTGGCTACCCTTTATTGACTTATGGGGCATGACCATCACAGGTGACTTATGATTTTCACAATGGCTACCCTTTATCGACTTATGGGGCAGGGTCATTACAGGTGACTCATGATTTTCATAGTGGTTACCCCTCATCGACTTATGAGGTAGGACCATCACAGGTTCATCAGCACGTTGAAGAGTTGGTAACAGTGAGTGATGAGGACGAGCAGGAAGAGGTAGGTGTTGAAAGAGGATGAAGTGGTTAGGATGAGCAACATGATATGGGTGTTCATAGAGGACTGAGAACTCGACGAGCTCGAGCATGTCTTATAAGGGGGCGTTTAGGGCGATCATTGTTTAGGGGGTTTCATTAATATTATCTATTGTAGGGATTTTACCCCCCAGAAACGTGGCATCGCTTTTATTTGCATGTATTATCTATTGTAGATGGTAGGGAATCTATTGAGATGTCTAAATATGGGATGTTTGATGTACGCAAGTGAAGTTATTATCTCAATATTTTCAATTTTTCTAATAATTTTGCAGGTAACTCATCAAAATAACTATATATTAAATTTTAAGACAGGTACAATAGCAAAAAATATTTTAACAAGATTAATTTTATAAATAAGCAAGCAAGCGAGCTAAGCATATCATTAAGGTTGTCATCATTTCGAAGAGGGTGTTATCTCTAATCATCATCTGTCATTCTCAGTTGTAAACCAATGGTAATTAGAGGTCCAGGCAGTTCAAATACTTGCCCACATGCTCGAGTGTGGATCCTACCTCTATTCTACGACGAGTATTGGTGGAAAAAATACTCTATTCTGAATGAGTATTATGTTAGCTTAAGAAAAAAATGGCCATTCAGGATAAAAGAGTAATAGGGATTGGTAAGAGATCTGCAAATCTCGGTGTTCGGATACCGCATCGATGCTCTCAGGTCATGCTAAGGAGGAACAAGACTAATTATGAAGAAGTTGTAGCAAGAATAAGGCGAGAGAATAACCGAATGTTGATGCGTCAAGGTAGTTACTTCATGCTCCAACTCGCCACCGAAATGGTAGAGGCCAGCGAGAGAGAATTTACGCCGATAGAACGCAGTAATGCATTAAGTAATGATGAGTATTTATCAGACTATTATATGTTTGATGAGGAGTGAGTTGGGAACTTATGTCAATTTAAAGGACTGTTTATGTTTATGTTTGTATTTTGAATTTAATATATAAAGTTGCTATATGCATTATATTTCAATGAGAGTTTTTATTATAAAGTTCATAAAGGTGCTGAACATACTAAAGAAATTGACATTACCATGATACACAACACAATAAACCCCATACATTAAACCTCATGGATTTTCATCTTCATTGGACATGTCAATGTTAGATTGATATTTTTCGTCCTTGGCAGCATGTAAATAAAATTCTGCCTTAGCCATTAACCCTTTAAGGTTGCACTAGAGAGTTACCATATCAATTAAAGCTATTAACCCCTCTTCATGTGAAGACTGCATCCCCCATACCCATGACTAAAACATGATTGGACAAGTCTGCACCAGAGAGTTGTCATGTCAATTAAAGCCATTAACTTCTCTTCACATGAAGACTACATCCCCCATGATTGGACAAGTTAACACCACAAAGTTTTCATGTTAATTAAAGACTCCTGTATTAAGTAACAATAATTGAAGCCTCATTTGATTACGTGCAGGAGTGCTCAACCATACCTCTAGACATGCCAAAGTGAAAAGGCTTGTTTGAGGCATCGTCTAGTTGTGCGAATCCTACCGGCGACATGGATGAAACCCAATCGTCAAGACCCTACTATATGGTGAGTACATATACAAACCCCATCGGTAATAAATGGTATGGCTGAAAACGTAGCTTTCTCAACAAACTTATCCTTATGCACAATATGATGGGTCTTGTCAGTCACATCTTCATTGGCAATGCATTCTTATGACCACCCTTCGGTATGATGGACAACCAATGCATAAGGTTCCGGTGGGAAGACTTACTCGATAAATGGCGTGAGCAAGAGATGCATTGCCGATGACATGGCCTTCATGTCCCAAAGGCTCGTTCAGCTAAGCTGTGAGACAGGAGATCACTTATCAGCAAGGTCATGACAACACTGGTACGCGAGATTAATCAAATGCAATAAAGATTAGACATGTATCATTTCACAGATCAAGCAAAGACAAAATGTGTTGATCCAACACAATGAATAATAGAAATGATTGAAGATCCGTTGCTGGTTTCTGACCCAAAACTTTTAGATTTCTCAGAAGCAGAAGCTGATAATGACTTTGTCAAGTATCTACCTAGTAGCCTTTTTGTTGGCGATAAATCAATGTGTTGTTACGAACATGGTCCATAAAAGCTTGTTTCTGTTTTTAAGGTTAGGGCTTTGGCTATGGTTTGCATAGTAATTTTTTAGTGAATAAAATTATATGCTACAAATTGCTATTTTCATTTAAGACACTTAAATCATTTAGGGGTTTTTATGAATTTTCTGACGTCACAAAAAATTCTCTCTATTCTTACAAAGGAAGGATGAACAAAATGGAGTTTGAAAAATGCAATTTCGTAAAAAACTCTTTATGTTTGTTTTTGCTATTAAATAATACAATTTTCAAAATAAAAAGAGCCTATATAAAACTTTGGAAGGCAAGAAAAAAATTAAAACGCAAGGGCTTTTTTTTCATTTTTGAGCGGCAACTAAGAACGCCATTTAATTAACGAGTGGGTTAAGTTGAATTTGAGATCGCGTGCTCTTGTTTATCCTTCACTTGGTTGATTTTTTTTTAATTTCTAGACAGTCAAGGTGAAGCACTAACTTTTCTGATGGGATAAAATGTGAAATGTCACAGAATTGACATGGAGCACCATAAAAATTACATATGAATGAAGTTAGAAACTCCCATTACTAAGGAAGAATAAATCAATTTAAAAAAAGAGAGAGAAAAGAGGATAAAATTGCTGCTTAAAACATTTCATTATTTCAATCTTATCTTGTGACTAAAGTATAGAGCACAAGTTTTTCTTTTTGTCAATTTTTTGGTTTAATTTTCTTGAATATGGCTATAATATATTTCTTTGAATTTTATTTTATCTCATAAAAAATGAGAAAACAAAACACTAAAATAAGAAGTGAAATAATAGTGATTCCTGATTTTTTGATGTTTATCTTTTATATGAATTTAATTTTTAAATCAACATGACGTTTAAGATATAATCGTTATTCACCCAAATTCACTAAAGGACGGACTTTTAGAACATTAATTATCTTTTTGTCAGAAAATACTGGTTAAACCTGCGTTTTCTCCCTTTTTTAGGCCTTCCTCCTGCTTCTTTCGGACTCTCCAGAAAATGCAATCTTAAATTACATTTTCTCTGAAAATACAACCCAAAATCGCGTTTTACCTTATTATGAGAAATACCTTTTGAAATTATTGATTTTGGGAATAAATTTCAAAAATCATATTATTTTGGAAAAAAACCGATTGTGTGTAAAGATTCTTTGATTTACCTATAGATTCTTGTGTTCTTTAAGTAGCAAAAGGGGATGTATACATACCCCAGTGGGTTACAGTTTTAATTTTTGTGTTATTTTTTTGTTTTTTGAAATTCGTTAAAGTCGCATTTGGCAGACTGATTCCGAAAATTGATTTTACTGAGATCACGATTGGTAAACCATTTTCGAAACTTGTTTTTAGCAAATGTTTTAGAAAAAAACTTTCAATTTTATGAACCAAGAAAAATGTATTTTTTGTGTTTCTAGAACATTTAATTCAAAAATAAAAACGGTACGAAAATCATTAAGTTTTTGATTTCTTTTTTCAGAACACAAGAAATAGAAACGAAAATGGAACCTACCCAAGGATGCATTCCAAGTTGTTCCAAGTTGAGGTTGAACCTTGTGTACACCTATGCCTACTTGGATGAGACGAGTACGCCACCTTAGCATAGGCCCCGTGACATGGGTCCCAAATGACCAAAGCCCATATATACAATTCATAAGGCCACGACAAGTGTTCGGGGCAGCGACCGGTGCACAGGAATCACTCACATTCATCATGGCCACTCCTATAAACCTAGGCTCTGGGGCAAGCGTAGGGAAGCCTGAACAACTTGTTCGGCATGCACCGCGGCAATCTTGGGACTTAGTAGCTTGGTGGCTTGGGTTGAAGGCTTTGCCTCGGTGTGTCTCTCCCGTGGGTGTAAACTGCCTTCAGGCTAGCCCAACGAAAAGAGGAAGACCACTTCATGTGGGACTACACTTGACTTACTAGGGTAAGGACTGTTATGAGTAGGGCTTATCCTTTATTGAGTTCAATTCAACTTGGGCTTTGCATAGGGTCTTATATAAGAAGCCCTTGGGCTTCCTAAACAGGCATTCACTCTCTCCTGTTGTCTCTCTTTCTCTTTCTTGGACTGCTTAGTCCTTCATCCAACCCCCTAAATTTCTCTCCCTAAATTCCTCTTGGTGTCGTTTGATGTGTTCTGTAACTCATATGACGTGTTCTGTAACTCTCCCTCGACCCATCATAGCCCCATATACTTGCATACAAACCTCACAGAGTTTCTCCTTATTCTTCAATGGTTCATTTAAGAATACTCAAATCTTATCATATAAACACCCATTGAATACCCAAATCTTCAAAAAAAAAGAGTCTTTGATGCACCTCTATCTGTATGTCCAGGAAAGAAAAAAAAGAAAGAACAAGAACAACATGTTTTCACTGAACAGGGTAACTAATAATCTGCAGTATTTATCAAAAGTTTATATGTATGATGGTATATGGTATATTCTATCTGCATCACTTAAGGCCTCTACACCAACAAAACAAAAACTGGTCTGATGATATATACCCACAAAATCTCTTCTATCTCCTGGACAGCGCTTGTGTTACTCAAGATTCTATTTATAGCCGCCTAAAAAAAGGAACTAAGAAAAGAAGGGGCTTCTTTACAGAAGAGTCTTGAGTGATACAGGAAGCTCTGCACATTCTATTCCAAGACTTCAGTTGGCCAAAGGCGTCTCCAAACTGAGATCTCCTCCACAAGGTAGAGCTTCCTGATTCCTGCATAATACCCATCTGCTTCATTGCCCACTTCTCTATGGTCCTTCCTATTTATTGCCGTTTGTCTCCATCGTGACATGGGAGCGTACTGCTTGAACTCCAGTATTACTGAGTCTGCCAGCATGAGTCTCACAGTGAGATTTATATCTAACTGCAAATATAACTAATGATAACTAATGCTCATTAATTTTTAAAAAAAAAAAAACGTAATCACTAACATGTAAGCAAAGAATCCTATCTGTACAGAGAAATTGGCCCATTTTACTGCTTTGGGATACAAACAACAAATGCTACGTAAAGCATGACAAAATGATTATATTTTAACTTGGTTTCCCAAGGAACTGATTGAACATGTACCTGATTAACATGAAAAGGGGATTTGGATTTGTGGAAAAATTTAAGACCCAAACAGAGTTCGCTTGTAAAACCACCCCTCCAGCCTTTCTCTGTTTCTTCACTAGGACATTTCAAAACCCCAATTACGTTGAACGATACAAACCAAGGTTTGTCAAGGAGATCATATACAAGTATCATAATTACCAATACTAATAATAGCTTCCCATTTTTTTGGGTGGGGTGACCAGTGGGAGGGTGATCAAGAATGATAGTGTGGATATATTAAGAAGAAATTCTGGTGACGATTCTCGTTCTTTTCTATAGCGATTATTACTTCCAAGCAGAAATTTTTTTTCTTGATGGGTAAAGAGTTTGTTTTATTAGCGAAGGGGGAGAGAGGCTGCAGGGGTTTGAATGTCAAACCATGAGCTTGGCTGTACAAGGCTCCAATCACTGGGGCAAGCCACATGGTTTGCAGATGTCCCAAGGAGACAATCAAACAACTAGAAGAAACAAGGTTTCTGATCCAGAGTGCTGTGGACGTTTCTCTAAAAGGGTCAAATTAGAAGGAGCATCCACAAACTAGAAGATAAGTTCTTTCGGTCTAGAAACAACCATAAGGGAAGGGATCAACTGTCTGTAGCCTTAGGTCACAAAGGCCATCTCTGGGCTAAAATATAAATACCTAAAAAGGAGGAGTTGATTTGGAGATTAGATGTTTACCGAAGATAGCACAAAATCATCAACATAAGCATGCCCTATGTTAGAAGAACACTAGAACTTTGGCCCTTTTCATCATCCTGTCTATGTTTTTCTACCTTCAAAGCTTCTGTTCATGACAAATACCTAAATCCGGTTCCGCGCTGGTTTTTACACAGGTACATCATCTTCATTCCCCCTGGAACTAGACTTATATAATGGACTCCAGATCATTTTATTTTGCGTCAAAATGCTTGTACTAGCAATTGTAAATTAAATATAGAGGCATTTTATAAAGACTTATACATTAATGTTTAGGCCAACTAAGATACATGGGCATGGAAATAAGCGTCTTGCATTGACATAAACATGAGATGCTGCAAACACTTCAAATCCAGAGTTGGAGTTATGGATATACATGTGAGACATGAAGAAAACGGGCATGAACCTAAATCTTAATCCCTGTGATTTGGTTGTGCATGTGCGTGCGTGCATATGTGTGTGTGTGTGTGTGTGTGTGAGAGAGAGAGAGAGAGAGAGAGAGAGAGAGAGAGAGAGAGAGAGAGAGAGAGAGAGAGAGAGTTATCTTGGATACTGAATCAAAATTAGATTGACCATGATAGTGACAGCATAATGAGCAACATTAAGCATCAATTCATCATAAATTATCAAAAAATGAGGCAAGTAATTTTTCCTAACAACGTGACATAATAA
The DNA here is from genome assembly GCA_033060915.1 of Euryodendron excelsum. Lineage (NCBI taxonomy): Eukaryota > Viridiplantae > Streptophyta > Magnoliopsida > Ericales > Pentaphylacaceae > Euryodendron > Euryodendron excelsum. The sequence goes on from CM065395.1 coordinate 27,427,213, forward strand.
GTGTGTTCTTAGCCCAGCTTATAAGCAAGAGAACTTGTTATTCAGTGTTTAAATAACATCAAGGGAGTTAATTGTTTAGTTGATCTGTCAACCATTTTCAAGGAAAACTACAAAACAAAATATATGTTACAGTTTTAAGCAGGTATTAAAAGCTTACTTCTTAAATAATTTAAATTTGCTCATCAGAAAGCAGTAGCACCTTAGTATTTGCACAATTCTTTTTTCTATGAAAAAGTTGAATCTAGCTCCCATACAACAAAACTCAAAGAAAAGTGGTAAGATTGAAAATTAAATGATCTTCTCACCACTACTGTGACATTGGCAATGAGCTATGTTCCTGTTGCATGATTCCAAGTGAACAACAACTCCGTACCACCAACCTGCAATGCATTGGGCTCAGGTTATTATGGTCATCTATGCTTACAAATTAGTATATCTCACGACAATTACATGGAAGTATCCACTGTTCTTTAAGGGGAAAAAAAGGAGTTCTTAATATCTGGCACAGGAGATTCAGAACAAGCAAAATTCGACACAGGTCTGACCTTGACAGTAAAACAACCTTGTCCTTCAGAAGTAGGAATTTTAAGTAAAGCCTACTGAACATATAAAAATGGTCCAGAAAACGCACCATAAGGGAATTCTTTGTTTCTTCTCCACTGAATCTCAATATGATCTCCGGGTTTCAAATCATCTAAACAATCGGAGGCATGAAGAACATGTGCAGGAGTATCGACAGCTGGTGCTCTTAGTCTATCCCACTCTATATTTTCCTCAATTGTCCGTCTTCCATGTGATGAGTACCTACATTGCCAAATCCGTTTGGAGTTCAACACAGGACCATAAACAAGCTTGTCAGGCTTCTGAAATTTGCGTTAACATCAGCTAAAATCTCAGGCAAAAAGTGACATTGTCTCCAAAATTCCATCTAAAACACTAAAATGTTCTCATGCAAAAAGCTAGAAACTGGATAATTTTGAGATATCGAACATGGGAAAGTTCTAAATATTTAACTAGTTGTCAACATTAATCTATTTCAGCTGGTAAATAAGGAAACAACGTTGGATGAATGAATTTTTTCAATCATAATTGTAAGCAATTACATGCTCTCACACAAGTCTGGATGGGAGAAAGTTCATCTCTATTAATGTTTTGAAGGGCACCCATACCTTGCCTTGAAGGTGTCCGTGCTGGAGTCATAGCTAAGTTCAGCATCATAACATGACAGCATAAACCCAATATTCCCATTCTGCATCGTAAAAGAATAAAAGACCATTCAGTGGTTTGTTCACCAGCTATAGGAACAATAAAAATGTCATGAACTGCAGGATTGGGTATCGAAAAACATTACGATTTCAATCTAAAAAATAATTGAGAATTCACATCACAATAGTTTGAACCAAGTACCTCACGGTTATAGACCTGAGCAGGGAACCAGAACTTGCCAGTCTCAAGAGCGAGATACAAAGCCATGATTGAATCCATTGGTAAAGGATTCCTAGGCTCACTACCAGTTCCCAATTTCGATCTATTCCGCAGAAGTGGCCACAGGCTTGAAGCATCCCCAAACAATGCTTTCTGCTTCGTGCCGTTCAAAAGGGTTGATCTTTTTCTCGAGGCAGTGTACCATTGCCATTCTCGATAGGCAGCAGCACCAATTAGTCTACCCCATTTTTGTTTCATGTGTCTCGCCCATAAATGATCACTTCTACACCTCTCTTTCAAAGAGCTACACACTCCTGCCATACTACATAAACCGGATGGCGGAAGCCGCCCAAGAATGCAATCCAATGCCAATTCCGGCAAATCCAACAAAGCAAACTCCTCTTCCTTCTCCTTCACATTCTCTGCTTTCAAACTAACAGCCTCCACCGACGTCTTGATTGCAGAAACTTCAAAAGAAGTAATAGCAATCCTACTTTTTCCAAACGAGGACATGACAAAATGGGTTAATTCCCTCCAAAACCAGGCTAGTGTTGACAACCTCACCCCACTCTTCCAGATTGGGAGTGTCTTGAGAGAAAAGGACTTCGAAATTAGGATGAAAGAAAAACAAGATATCATGAAGAAAATCATTGCATTGAGAGAATCTTCAAATGGGTATTAAGGAAATGAATGGAAGAAGCAATTGCACAAAAGGCAATGGTGATTGCAGCTATATATACAGGCACATAGATACAAGATAAAGTAAATTTTCTTTTCAATTGCATCCAAGAAAGATCTATCAGTGGAAGCAGGAGTGTTTCGAAGGGGCGATATTCACGGAACTTTAGAGTGGTCCTTCCATCGTATTAATTTCATACGAGGGACATGTGCAGACACAACAACCGACAAGCTTTGATGGCTTGCAGTTACAATACTGCCAGAGATTGACAGAACAAAGAACAAACACATGGGCTGCTTCTTAAATGCTATGGCATCCAAATACAGTGAATTTGCCACCCAACTGTGAAAGAACCAGAATTTCACGGAGGGCAGCTGTCAGCTAAAGATTGGAGTATTTGAAAGGAAAGAGAATCAAATCTAATAAACAACTTTTCCTAGATAAAATAAAAACTCATAATTATACCCCATCAAATACATAGAAAAATAGGCCATATCTCAGAATCTATGAACTTTGGCGATAACAAAACGAATATCTTTGCGGAAATCGAATACAAAAAAGATCTCTATCACAGTAACCTCTGCCCACAACACGAGAAAAGGACCGTTCTCTGAAAACCCAAAGTGGCAAAAGAATAAAAAATAAAGCAAGAAAACGAAATTGTCACAAGAAGAAGCTTAGTGATTGATGACAGATAGGGATAACTCGAAGTGGGCCAGAATTTGTTTCCTTGTATCTGATTGAGGGGCTTTTGGGGGTTTTATAGAATTGAAGAGGGGACTTCCAGCTTTCGGTGGTTGTCATAGCTCACAGGTGATAAAAGTCACAGCTCGCAAGAACATTAAGGCGACCTGATTTTCGCCTAACTTCCACCAAACTCGCACCACCCCTACAAAGACCACAGCCACACACACCCCGCAAAAATTGCCAGCAATTTTGCTCTATTTTTTTTCTTCTCAATTTTATGACATAGAAGAACCTGTTCAAGGCAGGCCTTTTTGGACCCACTCCCAACAAACTCCGGGTTGCAAACGCTCATAAATCATTAGTCATAATTTACCATTCTCGGGTAAGGTATAAATTGTCCAGACGGTCAGTCAGAATGACTATTAGTACTGCTATTGCGCGAGTGACACATTTATATTTCGTGCTCCTCAACCGAGTAAATCTGATATGAAATTTTACACAGAAGTTAAAAATCGAACATTTTAAGGATGATACGTGTGTATCTCTTAACCTCCCACAGAAGAGAGAAGAGCTCCACTAGCCAAGAATGAGCATGAGACAGTTCATATGAGGAACAGTTGGCGGGTCAATCAATGAATACCGTTGTAATTTGGTGGGCGAATTTAGAGATGGGACTCTAGCCTTCTTCCACATAGATGGTTCCAATGTGAGTTTTTTTTTTTTTTTTTTCCCCTCTGTCCAAGACAAAAACGTTCACTTCAATGTATATCATGTTTTTTTTTTTTTAAATGTATGTATATATATATTTCTTAAAGTATTCTGTTAGGTCAGGTAATATTCAGGTGGCCTCTCCGTTTGCAGCTCAAGTCACTTGTTTCACTTGTCTAGCTTAAAAAGATAAAATATAATATAATATAATAAATACATAGTTGAATTTTTTTTTTTTCTTTTGTGGGATCAAGAAACACAGTATCTAGTTGGGACAACCCCTCTTCTGGCTAGTGGAGGAGCTGATAACTAGTTGGGACAACCCCCCTCATGGTACGTCATTTAATTAAAGCCCTATATATTGGGAAAAAAGGAAGAGAAAATAATAAAAAGTTAGTAATAGAAAGGAACGGAGATATGATAAGAATTTTGTTTTGTTTAATTAAAGAGAGAAGGTGGAGAGAAAGAAAGCTAATGAAAATGTAACGGTTGTTAAGCACTTGTATTGTGCTTTATTTGTTGTACCTTGTATCCCTCCTCAATTTTTCTCCAAAAAGTGGAAGAAAGATATTTGAAAAATTTTAAAGGTTGTCCTTATTTATTTATTTATTTTTTCTGTTAAATATATTTTCTCACCTTACAAGCCAATCAAACAATTTGCCTTTTTTTCTCCTACCAAACGTAGCACTCCTATTTTCTTTTTACATTTGATTATTTGACGATTTGAGTTAATTGAACTTGTGTAGAAATTTCTATTCATACGAAAATTTTATACAGAAAATCTCATCAAATAATGTGATAGTGATATTTTTCAAAATCATAATCACCTACATCCAATAAGGCTTCGTTTGGATGCAACTTTTAATGGATTTTTTTAGCTTATGACTTTTGTTTAAAAGCTAGTAAAAATTTCAATGACCAAAAATTCATAAAAAGTTGCATCCAACGTGCATATTTTACCATGTGGCTCATCATTGATCAAACTGGACTCGTTTATCCAAGAAGATTGAAATATAAACACTAAGGTTATGTTTGGTATAAGGAAATGAAATGAGAATGTGAATAAAATAATAATGAGAATGAGAATGACCTAATTAATAATGCTAGAATGGAATGAAATTTTGAATATAATATAAAAATTTGAGAAATTATTATATAAGAAATATTAAAAGTATTATATATTATTTATTAAATATTATTGAGTATTTGTTAATCCTATGGTGGTGATGGTAGTGGCAGCATTGACAGTAGTAGTGGGTGGTTGTGGTGACGATGACGACAATGGGTGGTGGTGCGGCGATGGATGGTTGAAGAGGGTGGTGGTATCGATGGCGGCGATGGTGGGTGACAAAGAGTGGTGGTGGTCAAGGACGAAACTAGGAATCCGTCTTAGGGGGGCCAAGAAGTAATGGAGGGCTATTTTTTTTTATCTCATACTTTGCCCTAGACCTAAATTAATTGGACATGGGTAATCATAGGCTTTGAGTCACAGACAAATCAGACCACAAAATAAAAAAAAAAACGGTCATATAACAAACAAATGGGCCACAATGTAAATTGAACATGAAAATGGCCATTTTATTATGTATAATATTTGGGGCCTTGATTTTATATTAAATATAATAGAACTTTTTAACATTAAGAGGGCCATTTTATTAGGTGAACTTTTTTGGGCTGGATTTGTCACATATATATTAGGATTTTTTTAACATTAGGTGCCATGGCCCCCCTTGGCCTTAACTTAGCTTCGTCAATGGTGGTGGTGGTAGTGACAACAATGGTGCATAGTGGTAGTGGGTGCCAAGGAAGTAGAAGAGAGAAAGAATTATTTTAAAAATAAGTAGAAAAAATAGTAGTATTTTTTTAAAAAAAATTCCAAAATTTTAAAATGGTTTTTGAATTATTAAAATAAATTTTTTTTACCAAACATGTTTTATTTTTTTCAAGAAATTTGACAACGAAAATGGTACCAAGTTTGTCTTATATTTTTATTCCATGAGAGAATGGGACGATTATTCTCGCGCTTGAAAGAGAGAATGATCATTCCAAACCAAATGTATTAGACAAGGGAAAGAAAATCAAAGTAAGAATGACTGTTGCATTCCATTCCATTATACCAATGACTATTGCATTTCATTCCATTATACCAAACATACCATAAATGAACTAGTGGTGTACATGAGCAATGCGCGTAGAAAAGACAAAGGAGGTACACATATTTGTTAAAAAATAAGTCATTAAACTAAAAAACTATAAAATAAAATAATTTAATTCTAGACCTACATAATTATGCGTTTATTGTAATCCTTTTTTGTAATCTATATGCCTTGTATTTAATACTATTTATTTACTTTAAAAAAAATTTGATTTGAGAAAATGTTATGAAAATTTTACCTATCGTATTGCAATGTTATAATTTATAGATATTTAATTAGATATAACTTTATATCTAAAATTATATTATGTATTATGTTTTATGAGATAATGTGTAGAAACTTAAGTGGATAGGACTTTGTATTCAAGTAGAAATCTTTATTAGACTATAGTATGAATTATAATAATCTATTGAAATTTAACTAGGTAAGATTCTATTCCTGAAATCATGTTACGTATTATATCTCATGAGACAAAGTGTAAAAACTTATAGATAGGACTTTGTATTTAAAATAAATATCTTGTTGTATTATAATATGAATTGAGACTTGATTGAATTGTATTATATACTTATTATATTTTATGAGATATTTTGTAGAGACTTAATTGGATAGAACTTTATATTTAAATAGAAAAATATATTAGATTAGAACACTAATAGAGTGGGTTTAATAACCGAACAAATTAATAGTTATCTAACTAATTACTTCTGTGACATGATATTTTAAAAATACTAGAGCATTAGAGCGTCACAAAAAAAAGAGATTAATATAGGAATGAACGTAACTTTTATATATATATATATATATATATGAGATAGGTTAGTTTGGCCTGGTGGGTGATCAGTCAAGTGCAAAATAAGCCAGCCCCATGAGGTTACATGGGTGACATATACATATTGTATGTGTGGATGGTTCACTTCTTACTTTCATTTACTCAAACAAAGAAAATAACAAAAGCTCGCATCACCACATAAAGAAGCCAAAGCATTCAAAATTAGTTGGGATGAAGGAAAAGGGAAATGAATGGAAGGAAGATTTCCGTATGCATCTTGTAGACTTGCACTTTATTGTTTTCTTCTGTGAGACGTTTCTTAAATGCATAGTGTTAGTTTAACAACCATAAATGAAAGGACTAAACTACTCTAATTTGATCAACACATGGTGCACCATAAATGTTGACTGATAGATATACATTGGATAATAAATAATTTTTGATGTAAGGTTGAAAATTGAGGGCAATGAGCCCCGTTAAAGGGATTCATTTTCGGGCTCAACAAACAACTCCCTATGTCAAACAACATAAACAAATGCTTGATAATCTAAGGATATGTTTATTTAACAGGATGGGATAGGGGAAAAAATAATTTTGGACTCATTAAATCTCAAGATTACTTATTGGCGGAGGGTTATTTGGTAATTGTCTTCATTCCTAAATTCTCATTTTGGTTATCCTATCCCCTTCTAAATTATTTTAATCCTGTGTACAAGTGATAAACAAAAAGTCATTTTTCAATTATTTCCTTTTGCGCAACCGAAGCGCAGGGTAAGGCCAAACTTGGATTACTTTTTTTAATTTCACAGCCTTATCTTCCGAAACAAACACAGCCTTTTAGCATCAAATTTTTTGTTACAGACAATGGAAGATGAGGTTTTGATATTTTCATTTGCTCTCTTATTACTCAAAATTGTCCTTAGGTGAAGACACCTGATATTGTATGGCATTTTTGTAATGTATTAATAAATTGGGAAGCCATGAGATGTTTCTCATCATTGCTATTTTGTTTTTGGATGGATCATTACTAAATTTGATGGTGCATTCAATTGTAAACCACAAAAATCATTCTTGAAGAATTTCTTGTAGAGCACTGATATATTTCAATCCCAAGTATGATTCATTCATGCATTTCGCAAAATATCATCTGAGTATATAGTTGCATCATACATGAGCACTTACATTGGCAGTTTTGTATGTAATGTTTGGACTCAATGGTACGTACAATTAGGCCATCAATTATTTTAGTATAAATTATCATTTTGTCCCTTTAATTTTGCTTTAGATTTTAATGTCATCTCTAAACTTCTATTATTTCTATTTACGTTCTATAACTTCTAAACATTAGCCACTATGTACTAAAGTTTTAAAATAGGTGTGAAATTTAAGGATTAATTTATATTTTGACCCTTTAAATTATGACTATATTGTTTTATCTCATTGGACTAAAAATCGTTATATTTGCACTTTCTAAACTACTTTTTAAAGCAAAGGACCAGTTTACCCAAAATTGTATATTACTCTATCAAGTAAAGAGAAAAAGAAACACGAGTACGAAAGATCATAAATCCCCTCAATGGCCTAAGTAAATGGCTAAAATCATTCAAGAAAACTTACTTCTATTGACTACAAGTAATTGCCCCACAAGTATCACGGGTATTTTTAGTACCACACATTTGTTAAACAAAGACAAAAAATTATGTTATCAGAAGTGACAAAAGTATTAATTCATTCTTTTTCTGTTAACAAAACCTATGCAAACTTAAATTCTAATAGTTGAGAGGTGAAAATGCAACGATTCTTAGTTTAGTGGGTGAAGTGATACTGAGTGATTGTTGAAGAGGTCAAAGTATAATTAACCCTTAGCTTTTTCCACTTATGTTAAAATGTTGTGTTACGGCTTATTTACTTTAAAAGTTTGAATAAATAAAAAGTAAAGGATGCTATTAAAATTTGGAGCAAAGTACGAGGGGATTATTTATCCTTTAATTTGTTACCTAGACCCAAAAACAAAAAAAGGAAAAAAAGGGCCACCTACTATTTTCTCTCTCTGATGTGGGATTTATTTATTTATTTTTGCAATTTACCCTTGGACAAATTTTGTTTGATGAAAATGGAAGAATAAGATAACCATATTACAAATTGGTCTTCCTATTAAAAGAAAAACCTCAATTTAAGACTCATGGAGAAATCAAAGGTTATTTTTGTGTTTGCTGGCGGAAGTTTGCATGATTATAATTGGTCAATCTTTGTAGTAGTATTATGATTAGTCTCGATTTCCATCATATAATCACAAAGAAAAAAGAGCGTGAAAGTTTTTTGAGCACATATATCGATACAATAGAATTAGTGGCTTACAAACTATTGCATACCCTCAACATCCACCAAACCTCAGTATAAAAGTAGACATAACCAACGTTATTTATTAATACTTTTGCATTGTTGAGCTATCCACATCCATAACTTTTGTAACATGCTGAATTTTATATCCAAAAAAAAAAAAAGAAGGAAAAATAAATAAAGGAGAATAACTTGTGTAAGCAAAGAAGGCATATAAAAACAAAAGTTAGGGCTCCTAATGAGACCACTTTCCCATGACATTCTAAATCTCTAATTTTCTTTATGTGGTCTATGTTAGCTTACAAAAAAGAGGGAAGTACCCCTGAATTAATGGAATCTTGGTCCCAGGAGACAGCCACATTTGCTTAATTTGATCCTCCAGAGTCCAAATCTTTGATGCTTTCATTATGGGTAGTGTATAACATACCACCTGAAGTAGAGCACTAGATAGTGTGATGCCAGCCTTACTGCATGGAATCCACCATGGAAGAAAAAGAAATCCATAAAGGTTGGAGCCCAAATGAAGCATTTCAGAGGGAAAAAAATAGAATAATGAGGTCCGATAAATAATAGAAAATCAATCAATGAGACCTAGGTTTTAGGATAAGGGTGGGTCGGAGGCCTTTAGGATTATCATCTATCTATATCTATGCTATTTATTAGAAAATTTGACTGTAGGTTTATTTTAACTATTCAGGTTAGACAATAAATTTAAATTTATTATCTTTTAAATTTGGGTCTTTGATGTTGAAAGGCTCAATCTAATTTTCTTGATTTTATAAATTTTTAAATTCATAATATTACATGTGGTATTATAGCATCGGTGCAAACAAAAAACAGAAATTTTCACTTTCTTTTAATGATTAGTAAGTTTTTGCTAAAACTCAGGTAATCTTTATATTGCTTTGGAAAGTTTTACTTACAATTCAAATACATTAGATTTGTTATTTTAAATTTTCTTAAATTCTACTCTAAAAAATTTTTGAAAGTTTTTTCCTTAAATGTATAATTTTTAAAATTTTCAATTCAAATCGTTTTAATTTTTCTTTTTATAAGAAAATATAATAAATCTAAATTATACATTATTGGCATTAGTTATGAGTCAATTAAGGATGAAACATTCAACTTTTCTTTAATTTTTTAACTTTTATATCATCATATCAGAATTGTAACTAAAAATTTATTGAGCACTACCATAAATGTCCCTATTCCAAAATATCCAATTTTGTGGCTTCAAATTACGATTTGTCAAAAATATTTAAAATGAAATAAAAACAATCCCTAGAATTTAATTCTTCAATCTTAATGTCTTATATTCTTAGATTTCAAATGCTTAACCATATGGCTTCCAATTTTGGTTTATCACAAAACCTAAAAGAAGTCATAAATAGAAAACAAGAATAAAAACAGCCCTACAATTTCTCTCTCCAATTTTACATTTATTATCAATTATCTATATTGTAATAATCTATCTATACTATATATTATATTAATTGGTTGTGATGTATTTGAAGCTAAAAGTTATGAACCAACCTTTTCAAATTAAATATATGTGTCTTGATGTTATTTATTTTTTTCAACTTACCGACTTTACTTTAAATGTCTTTTTGTTTTGACTCTTGGTTAATATGACAAGTTTATCAAAATTTCTTCAAATATACTCATTCACAAAACTTTTAACAAAAATAAAAGTAGTTTTAAATTTCTATAATATGAAGTACTAAATTATTAATCATGTATTATGCATTTAAGAAATATCTTATTATTTGTCCATTTGTCATTCCGATGCAAATACTCATCAATCACATCTTTTCACATATGATTAAAAATCATAATAAAACTAAATCAAAATTTTGGCAAGCCCAATGAGACCTAATTTATTATATTTATTTCTTTCTCAATTAAAGAATAATTTCATTTATTTTCAAGTACTTATAGTGATTGTGTTATCTAGCCTTTGTAACTTAAATGAATCCATAGAAAAAATTTCTAATTCTTCCTAGGTAGATATGAAGTCATTTTAAACTTTTTCTCTCTTACATTTTTAATACCTTCATAATATTCTAAACAAATTTCAAATTATATTGTACTTTAAATATTTTAATTCTATGACTCTAATATAACTGGATACTTTTTGTCAAGCTTAACGGTGAATAATACAACCATTTGGAGAAATACAACCATTTTTATTACATAGATGCACATATTTGAGCTAGATTTGTCACGCCCCATAACCCGACTTATACGGATTTAGAGTACATGACCGGCCAGTAGCAAGGCTATCCGAAGCCGCATTACATTAAACTGGTTGATCACCTGTGCATATTCATTTAAAATTTGAGGAAAATAGAACTTTTATAACTTGAAATATAATTCGTTTCATACATGATAGAGCTGTGCCTAAACCAAAACATAATATACATAAGGACCTAATCAAGGTCCATTGAAGTTATAGCATTATATCATTACAAAACATTAGGTCCAGCCCTCAAACATAATACAAAACATAGGCCCATAGGCCGTAGCTCAAAATCCACGTATGGTCTCGCTCTAGGGCCTCCCGGATTGGCTACTTGAAAATCATTTGAAAACACGTAAGCTAATGCTTAGTGAATAACAATGATGCATGAGCGAGAAAATATCATGGACTAACATTTATATCCAACGTAGAAGGATATATAATCATTTATACATAAGCAATGAGCTTTTGAACTTTTAAAGCGTAGACTTGGAACTCATAGGTAACGTAACCATCATTTGAAACGTTTTAACATTTCAAAACATAGTATCATGAGAAGAGATGCAACATAACATTATTCTTGAGATAACATTTCATATCTTGTCGTAAAACATGTGAACATATCATAGTTCTCAGTTCAAAACATAAGTGTGCTACAACTCGACATATGAGCTAGGCTCCATAGTAACCATGTAGGTCACGCTAAGGCTCTTTAGGCCAGGGACGTCTCCTAACATAGATAGTTTATTTCTTGTCCCCTATCATAGGACTAGATAGTTTATTTCATGTCCCCTATCGTACGACTATCGAGCTAGATTAAGGTCTTGCCACGAGAAGACCCGAGTTGGTACTATACATTGGAAATTTAGCATATCTTTCGTTTAAACATTATAGTCCATGATTTTTATTCATAACATAAGTATAGCTTGCATGCATTTCAAGGTATGACATTTATACTTGAACATAAACATTGATGCATTGAAAATATATGAAAAACATTGCATGATATGTAGGTGAATTTAAAACATTTGGAAATTAATAGAGTTTTACTCATGGCATATCATTACTCACCTCTCTCCGATAGGATGGGTGGTAGACAAGGTGTTCCTACACAAAATGCACATAGAAGTATGGAAATATCAATATAAGACTCCAAAGCAAGGCAACAACATAAAACGAGAACACAAGGTTGAGGTTTGAACATGAAAGCCAGAACATCGACTCGTTTATCGTGTCCCAACCACCTCTCAAGGAAGATTTTGCACTCTAGTTTAGTTCCATTTGAAAATAGGCTTAAAGGGCTTTAATTTGATAGTTCATAGGCTAAAAACACATTTCGGATGAAGAAGTTATGCCCCATAGAAAATGGGTTAAAAGTTTGGAAGAAGAATGTTACTGGCAGAATTTTGGGTCAACTTCAAAATTCAATATCTCTCAAACCACAAGGAATTAGAGTACAAAATTTATATGGATACAAAGATCTATGAGTCTACTATCCAATTCTTCAAACGGTGCATCAATCCGAGTTTTTTAGAGAAAGTTATGCCCGTTTTATGAAACAGTGTCTGAGTTGGAAAGTGAAACCGGGGGCTGGTCGAAGGTGTCGGCTCCAGAAACAAAGGAGTCGCCTCTTGAGCTGAAGAAACGAATCTGGGAGTTATATGGGCAAAAGTGTCGCCTCTGGAGACTAAAGTGTAGCCTCCTAAGTAGAAGAAATAAATCTGGGAGTTCACTGGGACAAAAGTGTCGGCTCCAAAAATAAAGAGTCGCCTCCCAATCTAAACGAATAAATTTGGGAGTTCACTGTGACAATGAGTCGCCTCCAAAAATCAAGGAGTCCACTCCAAAGCTAAATAAATAAGTCTGGGAGTTTACTGGGACAAGGAGTCGCCTCCAACAACTGAGGAGTCCACTTCAAGGCTAAATACCCAGATTTTTACCCGAAAATCTCCAAACCTCACTCAAATCAAAACCAAACTCCATCAAAACTCTCACAAACTCTTTCAATGCTTCTAGGGTCCAAAGATTGACCCAAGAAGATCACAATAACACAGAATCAAACACTTTAAACAAGAAAATCGAAAGGATCTAGGGTTTTAGGAATTTAAGCCTTAACTTGCATAAGTTGGGGATTTCACATCCCAAACCCTCAAATCTTTTAATGGGGCTAGCAACACTCTAAACTCAGCTAATTTGGGACTCAAAAGAGTCACTCATAACAATTCAACAACACACCACACAAATATATACCATTGGAGAGGAAGATGGAACCTTACCTTTCTTCAAGTTTGGTTAAGTCTTCTATTGCTTCAAGCTCTTCCTTAAGCTTCTTCCTCCTCTTTCTCTTCTCCTCTTCTCTCTCTTTTCCTTCTCAATCGGCTGAACATAAGTGAGTGGTGTTCACTTATGTGTATAAAAGATGATACACATGGGAATAATCCCATGTGTCTCACCCATAGGTTTAAGTTATACCATATGCTCTCATTGGTCATTTTGACTCCAAAAGGAGAAATAATTAACATCAAACATTATATATACTAGAAGTTCTCATTAATAGAAATAAATAGAGGTTTGGGATGCCACAAGATTATTATTTTTTGTTGATGCAAGGTTGATCTCCATATTGATTTTGATGATAACTAAATTTTGTATTATTTTACTAATGCATTTGCTTAGTGTACATATTAATAAAGGTTATAATTAAGACTTAAAGTTCAACTTAAAGTTTAATACATGTCAAAGTGGATGCATAACAAGCTAAAGATCAAGCAATGCATTCTAAGAGTCATGTAATGTACCAAAATAGAACAATGACACCTATTACAAGTTCAAATAAATGATTTGCATTCGAAGAGATTGAAGGTGTTCAAATAAAGATTTCATCAAGTATGCATAGAGTCAATGAAGTTGACTTGCATTCGAAGAGATTGAAAGTGTTCAAAAGAAGACTTCATCAAAGTGTGCAAAGATCAATTGAAAATGATTTGATTGAGAAGAGATTGAAGATGTTCTAGATGAGAATTCATCACAATTGCATAATCTCTACAAAAAATCCAAGTGAAGATTTCATCTGGGATGTAAAGACTCAATGAAGATGATATGTACTCAGAGAAAATAAATATGTTCAAGAATAGACTTCATCAAGCTTATAAAAGTTTCATTGAAATGATCCTAAAGAAGAAAGAAGATTTAGTAGCAAAGAGAAGAGATTGGCAATAAAGCATTTTGAAGCTTTAAATGAAAGAAAAAGCTCGACAATGAAAGAGAAAGAGCTCAGCAATGAAAGAAATAGCTCGGCAATGAAATAGAAAGATTGGCAACAAAGAAAAAGAGCTCAGCATTGATGGAATGAAGTCTGACAGTTTGGAAACCAAGAAAAGATGATTATCAAATGATAGATTTAATCCAAATTGAATAGAGGACAACTTTGATGAATTGAAGACTTTGATTGATCATTATACCCCAAAGAAAAGGCTCATTGAAGATCTTATAGTAGTGCTGAAGCTGAACTTGATCATTGAAAGACAGAAGCAAGATTTCTGGACAATGTGTCGACACATGAAGACAGAAGCCAAAAATTTGAAGACAGAATGATTAAGTGTCGACACATGGAGACAGTGGACAACATTTGAAAAATGCAAACTAGATGTGTCGACACATGGAACCAAGTGTCGACACTTGGGGAATAACGACCAATTTTTCTAACGTTAAACGAACTGGACTTGCAAGAAATGAGCCCCAACAATCTCCAACGGATGAAATCAATACATAGATTTATATATAAGCTTCCAACTGCATTTATAAACAAGAGAAACAAGAAATACAAGTACCACTGACTGATCAAACTGAAATATCTGAATATTCTTCTTGTCTTAATTGAGTGAGCTTTTATTTGTCTATCCACACTTGAAAGAGAGTTTGTATTTCATGTATACAACTTCATACACCTGTAAGTGAGAGTTTGAGAGTTCTCTTGTAGAAGAAAAACTCTTGTAAGTTTGAGTAGATCTTGGACAAAATCACTTGGTAGCTGGGAGAATTTGGGAAGAAGTTTTTGTGTAAAAGTGAGCTGAACACTTAGTAAATCAGCATTCATTTTGTAATTGGAGATTGCGTAGTGGAGAAAGACTTCAAGACGATCTTGGGGTGAGGACGTACACCACAAATTGTGGTTGAACCTCGGTAATTTTTGGTGTGCTTTCTATTGTTCTGTTTTTCATTTCTCTTTTGATTATATTGTATTATATATATATATATATATATATATTGATCACTATTATATTGATTAGATTAATTTTAATTAATCTTAATTGTCATTAATTTTTAAAAACCCAATTCACCCCTCTCTTGGGTTGCTATTTGGGCCAACAATTGATATTAGAGTTTGTATTCCTGTTTTAGGCTTAGCATCCTAGGAATAGATCCATGACAACCAATTTTGGAAGTTTTCTCAGTAAGGGTTAATCCACAAACCGACCACCTATGTTCAATGACACTAATTACAACTATTAGAAGAATAGAATTAGAATCTATATTTAATCGGTAGATTATGAATTATGGAGACTTATAGTAAATGGTCCTAAAACTCCTACTACCAGAGTAGAAAGAATAGATGTCCCTAAACCTGAATCCGAATGGGATGAAGATAATCTGAAAATTCTGCAATCTAATGCCAAAGCCATGAATATTCTATATTGTGCACTTGATCACACTGAATTTAATCGTATCTCCACTTGTGAATCAGCTAAAGAAATATGGGATAGACTAAAGGTTACACATGAAGGTACCAATCAAGTTAAAGAATCTAAAATTAATATTTTGGTGCATAGTTATGAATTGTTTAAGATGAAATCTGATGAGTCTATCATCGAAATGTTTACAAGGTTCACCGATATTATTAATGGCTTAAAATCTCTTGGAAAGGTGTATCCTAAAAATGAGCAAGTAAGGAAGATCCTAAGTTCTTTGCCAAAAGCTTAGGAAGCTAAAGTCACCGCAATTCAAGAAGCAAATGACCTCAACACTCTGCCTTTTGAAGAACTCTTGGGCTCTCTAATGACTCATGAGCTTACTCAAAAGCAACATGCCCAAGGGGATGAAGAAAAGAAGAAAAGGGTAGTTGCATTCAAATCTACCAGTCAAGATGATGAATCAGCAAGTGATGAGAATGAGGATGAAATTGCTTTCATCACTCGAAAATTCAAAAGATTCATGAAGAAGAAATGGAAAGGTGGAAAGAAGCATGAAGCGAAAGGAGAACTTAGTAAAGAATCCAATATTATATGCTATGAATGCAAGAAGCCTGTCCATATAAAGGCCGAGTGTTCTCTGCTCAGAAAGAAAGGAAAAAAATATCAAGGGAAGAAGGCCATGGCAGCCATGACATGGAGTGATGATGAAGAATCAAGCTTCGAAAAAGAAGCCGAACCTCAAGAAGTGGCTAACCTATGTCTCATGGCTCATGAGGAAGACAATGAGGTATCAGACTCTTCCCAATTTACTTTCAATGAATTACAAAATACATTTGATGATCTACTTTGTGAATTCAAAAAAATGAAAATAAAAAATGGACTTCTTAAAAAGATCGTCTCTACTCTTACTAAGGAAAATAATGATTTACAAAACAAAATGAAGTTTTAAAAAATCAAGTTTATGCTTTGAATGATAGGATTAAGCAAGACTCTTTTCCAGAAGATTCTTCAAAAGAAAATCATATTTTGCTTGATAAGGTTAAAAGCTTGGAAACAACTCTTTTTAGATGTGTAAATGGAAAAGAAAAACTGGATGCAATTTTGGGAAAACAAAAATGTTCACTAGACAAAGCTAGTTTTGGCTTTAATCCTTTTAAAAGAAAGAAATTTTCAAAAGGTAGATTTAGTGCTTTAACTGGAAAACCACAAATCTGATATTTTTATTGTCACAAACTTGGACATATTGCTAGTAGATGCTATACTTTACAAAAATCTATTGCTCCTAGCAATGTATGGGTCCCTAGAAGGCCATTGAGGACTAACCCCCAAGGACCTAAAATGATTTGGGTACCTAAGGTCAAATGAATTCCTTTTGTAGGTTTGCCTTCAAGAAAAATTCAAGAAAAATTATTGGTACTTGGATAGTGGATGCTCAAGGCATATGACGGGAGATGAAACACAATTCACATCTCTCTCACCAAAAGATGGAAGTCTTGTCACATTTGGTGACAATAGCAAAGGGAATATCATCGGTATAGGTAGTGTTGGTAAGAATTTTTCTACCTCTATCGAAAATGTATTGCTTGTTAAATGATTTAAATACAATCTTTTGAGCATTAGTCAACTTTGTGACAAAGGATACAATGTTGTATTTGAATCCTCTAAATGTGATGTAATTGACATTAATGGTAACAAGACAATCCTCACCGGGCATAGACAATGCAATATTTATATTTTTGACCTTAATGATTTATCTTCTTATAAAGTAGAATGCCTTGCCACTATGAATAGTGGTGAAAGTTGGTTGTGGCATAAAAGACTTGGTCACATTAATATGAACATACTTTCAAAGATTTCTAAAAATGATTTGGTCAAAGGATTTCTAAAGATAAAATTTGAAAAAGATAGAGTTTGTGATGCTTGTCAGTTAGGTAAGCAAACTCGAATCTCTTTCAAATCTATAAATATGCTCACTACCTCTAGGCCACTACAACTATTGCATATGGATTTATTTGGACCAATTAGGATTTTAAGTCTTGGTAAGAAACAATATGCACTTGTTATCGTTGTTGACTATTCTAGATTTACATG